>JBBGZY010000884.1:970000-1000000 GCA_037952925.1 Lithobates clamitans
TTTGGTGTGGGCCTTTTTTGAGACAAGTGCATCAGATCGCACCGCTGCTATTTGCAACATATGTCTCAAGCGTATCTCGCGTGGCCAAAACATCTCCCGCTTGGGCACCACATGCTTGACCAGACATATGTTGACCTGCCATGCAGTTCGTTGGCAAGCGTATTTAAAAGACCCACACCAAAGAACAAAGAGGACCTCTCATTGCTCCTCATCAGCTGAGATCTCCAACCCCACTATACCTTCAGTCCTCTCTGAGACCTGCACTGAGAGGAATGAAGGTGTAGAATTAGGTGTGTCACAGCCAAGTACTTGTGGGCAATCTGCTTTCGGTACACCGACATCAGATTGTACCAGGCAAATTTCCCTGCACCAGCTGCTGCACCGCCGAAAGAAGTTCACTCCCAGCCATCCACATGCCCAGCTTTTGAATGCTTGCTTGGCAAAATTGCTAGCACTTCAACTGCTGCCTTTTCAGTTGGTAGACTCTGCCCCCTTCCGTGAGTTTATGGAATGTGCGGTTCCTCAGTGGCAGGTACCCGAAGGCCACTTTTTCTCACGGAAGGCGATTCCGGCTCTCTACCGGCATGTGGAAGGCAATGTCTTGGCCTCGCTGGACAGGGCAGTCAGCGGTAAGGTGCATATTACCGCTGACTCATGGTCCAGCAGGCATGGACAGGGACGTTACCTAAGTTTCACCGTGCATTGGGTGACTCTGCTGGCAGCTGGGAATGATGCAGGACAAGGTGCAGTAGTGTTGGAGGTTGTTCCGCCACCACGCCTCCAAAATGCCACTACTGATTGTGACACACCTCTCGCCTCCACCCCCTCCTCTTCTTCTTCCTCTATGGCCTCTTCCTGTGCTTTGTCCTCGGAACCAGCGGTGCTCCGTAGCCGTTCAATGGGCTACGCAAGTATGCAGGCCAAAAGATGCCATGCGGTGCTTGAGCTGGTGTGCTTGGGGGACAGGAGCCACACTGGGGCAGAGGTTCTGTCAGCTCTGCAGGGGCAGGTTCAGAGGTGGTTGACGCCACGCCAACTTAAGGCAGGAATGGTGGTTTGTGACAATGGCACCAACCACCTCTCTGCCCTCCGACAGAGACAAATGACCCATGTGCCCTGTTTGGCTCACGTCCTTAACTTGGTGGTGCAGCGGTTCTTGGGCAGGTACCCGGGCTTACAGGATGTCCTGAGGCAGGCCAGGAAAGTCTGTGTGCATTTCCGCCGGTCATATAATGCCAGTGCTCTGCTGGCAGACCTCCAAAAGGAGTTTAACCTGCCCAAGAACCGCCTAATCTGTGACATGCCCACCAGGTGGAACTCAACGTTGGCCATGCTGCAGCGGCTGCACATGCAGCAGAGGGCCATCAATGAGTACCTGTGCGACTATGGCACCAGGACAGGGGAGCTTTTTTCCCCCATGCCAGTGGGCCATGATCAGGGATGCATGCACTGTCCTGTCACCATTTGAGGAGGCCACGAGGATGGTGAGCAGTGACAGTGCATGCATCAGTGACACTGTTCCCCTTGTCCACCTGTTGGAGCACACGCTGCATGGAATAATGGACAGGGTACTTGAGGCAGAACAGAGGCAGGAAGAGGAGGACTTCCTTAGCTCTCAAGGCCCCCTTTATCCAGACAGTGTTCCTGCGTGCCCACCGATCACACAGGAAGAGGAGGAGGAAGAGGAGGATTGTGTCAGTATGGAGGTGGAGCCTGGCACTCAGCATCAGCAGCAGTCTTTAAGGGATCAGTCCCAAGAAACAGATGGACTTGTACATGGCTGGGAGGAGGTGGCTGCGGACCATGTCGTCCTTAGTGACCCAGAGGACTCCGGACCGAATGCCTCAGCAAACCTACGCTGCATGGCCTCCCTGATCCTGCAAAGCCTGCGTAAGGATCCTCGTATTCATGGTATCAAGGAGAAGGACAAATACTGACTGGCCACCCTCCTTGGTCCACGTTACAAGGGTAAGGTTGCGGACCTTATCTTGCCATCGCAGAGGGAGCAGAGGATGAAACATCTTCGGGGGGCCTTGCAGAAAGGCCTGTGCAACGTGTTCCCAGAGACTGGGAGGTTACAAACTCCTGTTTCTGGACAACGTGTTGCTGAGGCTTCGGTCAGTCAAAGAAGGGAGCGGTGGAGAAGGTGGCTGTCTGACCGATGCATTCAGACAATTTTTTGGTCCGCAGCCCCAAGGTATGATCGGTTCCAGCAACCATCGCCAGCGTCTGTTTTACATGGTGCAGGAATACCTAGGGGCAAGATCTGACTTGGACACCTTTCCCACCGAAAATCCTCTGGCTTACTGGGTCTTGAGGATGGATCACTGGCCAGAGCTTGTACAGTATGCAATTGAGCTACTGGCCTGTCCTGCATCCAGCATTCTTTCGGAACGCACATTCAGTGCTGCTGGAGGCTTTGTAACCGATCACAGGGTGCGTCTGTCCACCGACTCGGTCAATCGACTGACCTTCATAAAAATGAATCAGTCTTGGATCACCACCAGCTACCAAGCACCTGATGCTGATGTAACCGAATAATTTTTTTTGAAATGTCAGATCCCTTCAAAGACTGCCTATGCTGATGCTGAGTGACTATCCTGAGTAATTATCCTCTTCCTCCTCAATGATCACGCTGATAGCTTGTAAGAACATTTTTGGTTCTGGGCGACAGCACCAGTGCCTAAGGCGCAATTTTTCAGCCCCTGTTTAACAGGGGCATGTAATTACAATTTTTGATGCAATACTTTCAGCATGGATTCATGAAGAATCGTTCTTGCCAAACCAATCTATTAACCTTCTATGAGGAGGTGAGTTGCCATCTAGATAAAGGAAGGCCCGTAGACGTGGTGTATCTGGATTTTGCAAAAGCATTTGACACAGTTCCCCTTAAACATTTACTGTACAAAATAAGGTGCGTTGGCATGGACCATAGGGTGAGTACATGGATTGAAAACTGGCTACAAGGGCGTGTTCAGAGGGTGGTGATAAATGGGGAGTACTCAGAATGGTCAGGGGTAGGTAGTGGGGTCCCCCAGGGTTCTGTGCTGGGACCAATCCTATTTAATTTGTTCATAAACGACCTGGAGGATGGGATAAACAGTTCCATCTCTGTATTTGCAGACGATACTAAGCTAAGCAGGGCAATAACTTCTCCGCAGGATGTGGAAATCTTGCAAAAAGACCTGAGCAAATTAATGGGGTGGGCAACTACATGGCAAATGAGGTTCAATGTAGAGAAATGTAAAATAATGCATTTGGGTGCCAAAAATATGAATGCAATCTATACACTGGGGGGAGAACCTCTGGGGGAATCTAGGATGGAAAAGGACTTGGGGGTCCTAGTGGATGATAGGCTCAGCAATGGCATGCAATGCCAAGCTGCTGCTAATAAAGCAAACAGAATATTGGCATGCATTAAAAGGGGGATCAACTGCAGAGATAAAACGATAATTCTCCCGCTCTACAAGACTCTGGTCCGCCCGCACCTGGAGTATGCTGTCCAGTTCTGGGCACCAGTCCTCAGGAGGGACGTACTGGAAATGGAGCGAGTACAAAGAAGGGCAACAAAGCTAATAAAGGGTCTGGAGGATCTTAGTTATGAGGAAAGGTTGCGAGCACTGAACTTATTCTCTCTGGAGAAGAGACGCTTGAGAGGGGATATGATTTCAATTTACAAATATTGTACTGGTGACCCCACAATAGGGATAAAACTTTTTTGCAGAAGAGAGTTTAATAAGACTCGTGGCCACTCATTACAATTAGAAGAAAAGAGGTTTAACCTTAAACTACGTAGAGGGGTTCTTTACTGTAAGAGCGGCAAGGATGTGGAATTCCCTTCCACAGGCGGTGGTCTCAGCGGGGAGCATTGATAGCTTCAAGAAACTATTAGATAATCACCTGAATGACCGCAATATACAGGGATATGTAATGTAATACTGACACATAATCACACACATAGGTTGGACTTGTGTCTTTTTTAAACCTCACCTACTATGTAACTTTGCAGCAGGGCTCGTTTCTGTGTTCCAACTAGAGTATCTGTGAGGGGTTGCAGTGTTGTGGCACCAGCACCAGTGCCTAAGGCCCAATTTTTCATCCCCTGTTCAACAGGGGCATGTAATTACAATTCTTGATCTAATATTTCACAGCAGGGCCCGTTTCTGCGCCCACCAAGAGCGAGTGAGGACTTAGTGTTGTGGCACTAGCACCACCACCACCAAAGGCCCAATTTTTCTGCCCCTGTTCAACAGGGGCATGTAATTACATTTCTTGATCTAATATTTCACAGCAGGGCCCTGTGAGGGCTTACAGTGTTGTGGCCACAACAACACCTAAGGCCCAAATTTCTGCTGAGTATATAGGGCAGGCCCCTACTTTCAAACATCCAACTTACAAACGACTCCTACTTGCAAACGGAAGGAGACAACAGGAAGTGAGATGAAATCTACCCCTAGGAAGGGAAATTCTCTCCTGTAAGAGTTAATATGGGAAAAACGTTTCTCCTTTTTACTAATGCTTTATCACCAATCCTTGTTTCACAAAAAACCCCAAATTTTCAAAAAACAGTTGTCATTGGGACAAAAAATGAGGTGAAATCTTCTGCAGAGGAGCACAGACAGCAAAACAAATGTCACAGGGGTGATAACCCTTCCCTATGTTTTCCAAAAAGCTTAAAATAGATTTTTTTGGCTGGTGCTAAACACGTTAAAAATGTACCAGTTCAAAATTACAAACATTCTACTTGACAACAAACCTACAGTCCCTGTCTTGTTTGCACCGCCTGTATACTGCTGTTCAGAGTATAAAGGGCCTTTCCTTTTCTTAATTTGGGTGCGGGGTTCCCCTTAATATCCATACAGGACCCAAAGGGCCTGGTAATGGACTGGAGGGTACCCATGCCGTTTGTCTCACTGATTTTCATCCATTGCCAGGACCTGATATTACATTAAAGCGACAAGCAGTTTTAAATGACTTTTTTTGTGCAGGGACTGTTCTAAGCATGGGAAACGCGCCACTTTACAGGCATACTATAGACACCGCCCAGGTACAATATTTAAAGGAATATTTCACTTTTTTTTTACTTTAAGCATCATTAAAATCACTGCTCCCGAAAAAACGGCCGTTTTTAAAAGTGTTTTTTTTTGCATTGATACATGTCCCCTGGGGCAGGACCCGGGTCCCCAAACAATTTTTAGGACAATACCATACAAATTAGCCTTTAAAATGAGCACTTTTGATTTTGAACATCCGAGTCCCATAGACGTCAATGGGGTTCTAACGTTCGTGCAAATTTTCAGTCCGTTCGCAGGTTCTGGTGCGAACCGAACCGGGGGTGTTCGGCTCATCCCTAGTACAGAGCCTGTATACTTCTGTTTCCTTTTTTAATTTGGGTGCGGGATTCCCCTTAATATCCATACAAGACGCAAAGGGCCTGGTAATGGACTGGGGGGTACCCATGCTGTTTGTCTCACTGATTTTCATCCATATTGCCAGGACCCGACATTACAATAAAGCCGCAAGCAGTTTTAAATTACTTTTTTCCTTTTAAAAATGACATTTTGTGCAGGGACTGTTCTAAGCATGGGAAACACGCGCCACTTTACAATCATACTATAGACACCCCCCAGGTACGATATTTAAAGGAATATTTCACTTTTTCTTTTTCACTTTAAGCATCATTAAAATCACTGCTCCTGAAAAAACAGCTGTTTTTAAAAGTTTCTTTTTTTTGCATTGATACATGTCCCCTGGGGCAGGACCCTGGTCCCCAAACCCTTTTTAAGACAATACCATGCATTGGCCTTTAAAATGAGCACTTTTAATTTCAAACGTTCGAGTCCTATAGACGTCAATGGGGTTCTAACGTTCGTGCGAATTATCGGTCCGTTCGCAGGTTCTGGTGCGAACCGGGGGGTGTTCGGTTCAATCCTAGTGGAAGGCATGGATCTGTGTTTCTGCTTTACAGAAACGCAGGATCCTTGCCTTCTATACCGACAGAACAGCAGTCTGCCTTGTTTACATGGGCAGACTGCCATTCTGTCAGTGTACCGTACGATCAGCGGGTGGCGACAGACACCGGATCCGAAGTGCAGGATCACATATATATTCGTGATCCCGCACTTCATGGCTGTCCTGTAGCAGTAAATCCGCTATTGGGTGGACGGCAAGTGGTTAAAGAACATTTATTTTTTTATTAATTTGTTATGGGTAAAGTTCTGCTTTTAAGCAGCTAGAACTTTTTTTTTCTTTAAAGAGGAACTGCAGTCTGCTTACATAATTTGTAATAAAAACATATTTACCATTCTAAAGCTTCCCTCCAACCACTTTGCATATTATTGTATATATACTGTGATTCTGTACTTGCCAAATATGCTGCAGAAATCTCTCTCCACTCTCTCTCCAGTCTGACTGCGTCTGTTTTAACTGTGGGCAGCTGAAGCTGCTGCCCGTTCACTTCCTGGATTTACACAGACACACAGAGGCACACCTCTAGGTCTGCAGCCCTACAGCTATGATTGGCCTTCTTATGATTCATCCCCCCCTCCCTTCCTGGCAAACTGTGCATAATGTCATAAGCCTAGGCTTTTTACCAGACAAGAAACAGGAAGTGGGATGTAAATCAATAATAAGAGTAGTCCATAAACTCAATTGTTGAATAACACCACAGTGACTCCACACATGTGAAAGAGTGCCCGACCACCGTATAAATTGCCTGCTTACCGGATAGTAAGCAGAAAGAGGCGTTTGGCTATAACCCAGCCACGGCCTTCGTCTTCCAAGGATGGCTGCTGGACACACACGGGAAATGTACCTGGTACTAGCAACCCCCTAAGCGTCTCCTTGATTCATAGCCGTACAGAGATGTACTGGGGATAGGCTCAGAAAGAAGAGAGACTGACCATAGCGTAATACAGTATGACCAATTTATTAAAGGAAAAAGGGGTAATATTGCACTTACATGTATAAAGATAAAAAACGCATGAAATCAATGCCGGCCGGCAAACACAGGAGCCCGTCCTCTCAATAGCATGGTGACGTCAGTGCGTGCCCTCCCAGACGCGTTTCGTCATAGGTGACGTTTTCAATGGGGATCGGGAAACGCAATGACACACCACCATATATAGAGCCAGACCTCGTTCTGAGACGTAAGCGTCAGGCTGCAAGCGCCATTTTGGTTATGGGCATCTGATACTCTAACCCAGCATACATAGATCAAACGGCTCGGCGTAAACGTCAAGCCGTAAGCACCATTTTGATAATGGGCATCCAATACCTATTCCAAAGCATTAGACATGGATCCAACGGCTGAGGAAAACACTATCATACTGAACTATTTTCCGTACTGTGTAAACTTATGGCAATAAACACTAAATGCAAAGCAGTAAGGCGGGATCTAATCCACTATGCAAAAAATAAGTAATAGAACCGTACTAAAAAATTAATGAAAATAAAAATAAAAAATATAGCTTGGATATCTACCTCACCAATGAACTCCCTCTCCAGAAAGGCTTAAATTTGTCGATACCAAGGAAGAGGGTCTTAGATGGATCTTTATTATCTAAATAGTGCTTGGACACGGAATGATTCTTAAAACCCATTTTTAAGCTTGAAATGGCATGGATTCACTGGTTGAAATCTTATGCCCCCTACAGGCTCAATATAGACACCAATGTTAATGCGTTCATCGACAATTGGTGATGAGCATCTGTTTAAAGGTGGTGTGTGACGTAGGGATGAGCCTATTGTCATTACTTTTTAATTCTGGATGAATTATGTTAGAGTTTAATTTGAGTATATATGTATTTATGTGCTTGTTTGTAAACTTGATCTGAGACATAAGGGTGAGCCTATTGTTTCTTTTTCAACTTTATTTATAATTCAATTTCACTATTCATATAAATTTATGTAGTTTACGGCACAGATCATTATTTTCCTCTAACATAGGATTTATTAATTATTATAATGATTATATTTCACATTATTTCAATATCACTTAATATATTATTCACAACATATAGGTTGAAATTATTTTCTCCTGAGTAGTGAACTTGTTTCGCTGCTATATACTGATTTGTTAAATTTATTTATGACACTGAGTTAACTTTACTAGATTTAATTATTATGGTGATCAATTGCCACTTATTAGTTAGTAAGGAGAGGGATGTGTGACCCTCTACCTGCATCACTTTCATCACTCATATTTTTATCACCCTTATTTTTATTTTTACTATTCATTATGGCTATCCATTCCTAAATTTGAATACATTTGCCATTTCCTTTTTTAGGTCTTTTTGCTGCTCAGAACACATATGTATACATATTTCTATTTTTATATATATATATATATATATATATATATATATATATATATATATATGTGTACATACGTACATACATACGTACATACATACACGCACAGGCATCTAACACGCACCTTCATTTTAGGAGGGGAGTTTCAGGAAAAAAACTCAAATTTTAAATAAAGAACTTTAAAGCAAAATAGGGGTCAGTGCCCATCAATGCAGCCTCACCATTGCCCATCTGCAGCCTGATCAATGCCATATGCAGCCTCACAATTGCCCATCAATGCCCATCAATGCGGCTTGATCAATGCCCATATGCAGCCTCACCATTACCATGAATGCAGCCTGATCAATGCCCATCTACAGCCTCACAATTGCCCATCAATGCAGCCTGATCAATGCCCATCTACAGCCTCACAATTGCCCATCAATGCAGCCTGATCAGTGCCAATATGTAGCCTCACCATTGCCATGAATGAAGCCCAATCAATGCCCATCTGCAGCCTCACAATTGCCCATCAATGCAGCCTGATCAATGCCCATATTCAGCCTCACCATTGCCATGAATGTAGCCTGATCAATGCCCATATGCAGCCTCACCATTGCCATGAATGCAGCCTGATCAATGCCCATATGCACCCTCACCTCAGATTACTGCTGCCTCGAAGGGGACAGGGAGGGGGGGGGGGGGTTTGGGACAAGCGCCAACAGATTACATACAGTGAGAATCTCCTGTTTACTCAGCGGCCTTTTTAATAGGAAGTCCCTCTCCTGGGCCGGTTTCTATGATAGACAGAACACTGGTCCAATGCCGGCCCAGGAGACGGGACTTCCTATTACAGAGGCTGCTGAGTAAACAGGATATTCTCGCTGTATGTAATGCGATGGCTTTCGTCCCATCCCCCGCCCCGTTCCCTTCTAGGCAGCCCAAATTGCAGTATCGGCGTATAACACGCACACGCTATTTGCACCCGATTTTCAGGGTGAAAAAGTGTGTGATAAATACCGTATTTATCGGCGTATAACACGCACCGGCGTATAACACGCACCCCAATTTAGGAGGGAATTTTAAGGAAAAAAAACTTTTAGGAGGGAAGTTGAAGGGAAAAAAACTTACATTTAAATGCCCTTCATTGCAGCCTTGTCAGTGCAGCCATGTCAGTGCAGCCATGTCAGTGCAGCCATGTCAGTGCAGCCTTGTCAGTGCAGCCTTCCCCAGTGCAGCCTTCCCCAGTGCAGCCTTCCCCAGTGCAGCCTTCCCCAGTGCAGCCATGTCAGTGCAGCCTTGTCAGTGCAGCCATGTCAGTGCAGCCTTGTCAGTGCAGCCTTGTCAGTGCAGCCATGTCAGTGCAGCCATGTTAGTGCAGCCATGTTAGTGCAGCCTTGTCAGTGCAGCCTTCCCCAGTGCAGCCTTGTCAGTGCAGCCTTCCCCCCGTGCAGCCTTCCCCCCGTGCAGCCTTCCCCCCGTGCAGCCTGGGATCCCCTGTCCCTGCTGTCACATCTTCAAAATCGCGGACCGCGATTTGAAAATGGCGCCGCCGGCGCCGAAGTACACAGAGCCGGTCCTCGGCTCTTTCCGGCGGCTCTCGTTTACTTTCGGTTTCACTCGTAGTCCGGAGCGGAGCTATCCGAGTAGGTTCGGATAGCTCCGCTCGGGACTACGAGTGGAGCCGAAAGTAAACGAGAGCCGCCGGAAAGAGCCGAGGACCGGCTCTGTGTACTTCGGCGCCGGCGGCGCCATTTTCAAATCGCGGTCCGCGATTTTGAAGAAGTGACAGCTCCGGATCGGCAGGGATCGGCGTATAACACGCACCTGCAACTTTCCCCTGATTTTAAGGGGAAAAAAGTGCGTGTTATACGCCGATAAATACGGTATATAAATTTTTTTTCTTTTTTTTAATTTTCATTAATTTTTTAGTACGGTTCTATTATTTTTTGCATAGCAGAGTAGGTCCCATCTTACTGCTTTGCATTTAGTATTTATTGCCATAAGTTTACACAGTACGGAATATAGTTCAGTATGATAGTGTTTTCCTCAGCCGTTGGATCCATGTCTAATGCTTTGGAATAGGTATTGGATGCCCACTATCAAAATGGTGCTTACGGCTTGACGTTTACGCCGAGCCGTTTGATCGATTTACGCTGGGTTAGAGTATCAGATGCCCATAACCAAAATGGCGCTTGCAGCCTGACTCTTACATCTCAGAACGAGGTCTGGCTCTATATATGGTGGTGTGTCATTGCTTTGCCCGATCCCCATTGAAAAGGTCACCTATGACGAAACGCGCCTGGGAGGGCACGCAGTGCAGAGGTGTTTGCCGGCCAGCGTTGATTTTTTGCGTTTTTTATTATTATACATGTAAGTGCAATACTACCCCTTTTTCCTTTAATAAATTGATCATATTGTATTACGCTATGGTCAGTCTCTCTTCTTTCTGAGCCTATCCCGAGTACATTTCCGTACGGCTATGAATCAAGGAGATGCTTAGGGGGTTGCCAGTACCAGATCCATTTCCCGTGTGTGTCCAGCAGCCATCCTTGGAAGAAGAAGGCCGTGGCTGGGTTATAGCCAAATGCCTCTTTCTGCTTACTATCCTGTAAGCAGGCAATTTATACGGTGGTCGGGCACTCTTTCATATGTGTGGAGTCATTGTGGTGTTATGCAACAATTGAGTTTATGGACTACTCTTATCATTATTGATTTACCTGTTGTTATGGGCGCAACCATCCTCCATTTTATCTGTCTATTTTGTGTGTATCCCACATTTGAGTTGCTGCCTTTGTTTTAAAAGCGCAGTTTTTTTCCTTTTTTAGGAAGTGGGATGTATAAGGTATTTACTGGCAGAAAAAAAAAAATGTTTTACTATGCAAAGTTAAAACAACAAGGCAGAAGATTTAATAGATGGAAAGTTGAAAAAAATAACTAAAGGTCCGCTTTAAGGTTTTACATAAATTAATAAGAGCTACTCATTTTAAGCACCCCTGTCAATGTTAAATGGTTTGTCTCGACCCATCAAATGCGACTTTTACTGGACAGCTTGGTCTTTTAAAGGAAGGTAAAAAAAATAACAGTCTTAACCACTTGCCGACCAGCCCCCGTCATTCTACTGAGGCAGGTCAGCTCATTCACGCAAAACGCCGTAGGTGTACGTCAGCTCCTTTTTAAGAACCATAGCAGACACACACACCCGTTGCACTGCAGGGGACTCGATGCGTGTGGCCGGTGGAAAAGCTCCAGAAACGGGGATCTGTCAATGTAAACAGACAGATTCCTCTTCTGACAGGGGAGGAAAGTGAGATCTGCTGTTCCTAGTGATCAGGAACAGCGATCTCTCTCCTCCAGTCAGTCCCATCCCCCTACAGTTAGAAACACATTTAACCCCTTGATCGCCCCCTAGTGTTAACCCCTTCCCTGCCAGTGACATTTACACAGTAATCCGTGCATTTTTATAGCACTGATCACTGTACAAATGTCAATGGTCCCAAAAAAGGGTCAAGTGTCCAATCTGTCCGCCGCATTGTCAGTCCTGCTAAAAATCGCAGTTTGCCACCATTACTAGTAAAAAAAAAATAATAATAAAAATGCCATAAATCTACCCCCTATTTACCAAAAATATGTAGAAGAATATATATTGACCTAAACTTTTTGCTTATTTATTATAGCAAAAGGTAAAAAATATATTTATTTTTTTCAAAATTGTCGCTCTTTTTTTGTTAATAGCACAAAAAATAAAAACCACAGAGGTGATCAAATACCACCAAAAGAAATCTCTATTTGTGGGAAAAAAAGGGCGTCAATTTTGTTCGGGTACAGTGCATGACCGCGCAATTGTCAGTTAAATGGAAGCAGTGATGTATCGCAAAAAATGGCCTGGTCATTAAGGCGGTAATCTTCCGCTCTGTAAGTGGTTAAAGTGATACTAAAGTCTTGTTATTTTCAAAAAAAAAAATAAGTCATGCTTGCCAGTTCCGTGCAATGGTTTTGCACAGAGCAGCCCAGATCCTCCTTATCTCGGGTTCCCCCCCGGCGCTCCTGGTCCCTCCCTCCTGAGTGCCCCCCCGAACTGCTGCTCTTTGTCAAGTCAGACACGGAGCCATGGTTTAGCCCCACCCCCTCTCTCTCCTCATTGGCTCACTGACATTGATTGACAGCAGCGGGTGCCAATGGCTCAGCCCCACTGCACGGGACAATTATTTTTTTTTGCCCAGAGTTGGGCTTTAAAGCACTCTGACTGCCAATCAAAGCAGCTATCATTTTTTACCTTACAGTCCTGTATACGCTGAAGTTTGCACTGCTTTGCTTCAGAATTTATACCCCATGTTGCTTTTTTTGGTTCATCAAATTATCTCCAGAGCCTCCATAGAAGTCTATCACATTGCACCCTAACAGCACCAGCTCTTGAGTGGCATTTATTCAGAGTTCGCTTTGCTTTGTTTTGGAGGTATTGGAGATATGAGATAACCCAGGATGCACTGGGAAACACACAAGCGAACTGGAAAGATGTTATCAGCTGTCACTTCCGGTTCATGTGTATTTATACTGGGAGTGCCTGCTGCAGACATAACATCTGGTGTGCAGCATGAAACAGCAGGAAAGTGAGCAGGAACCAGATCAGAGGGGAGAAACTACCAGACAGCACACGTGCACAGTGTGGGAATGCTGTAGTGGAAGGTGAACAGTGACCTGAGAGAGAGGACTGCACAGCAGAGAATCAGCAGCACTGGGGGACCAGAGTGGGAAAAACTAGCAGATGTTACATGTGGTGCGCAGAATGGGAGCAACATAGCGGGGACCGGAGAGAGGAGGATCAGCAAACCGAAGTATTACTACTGAGGAGTGGATCAGCAAAGGTGGGCTTACTACTGAGCAGAGGATCAGCAGAGCTGGGGGCACTACTGAGCTAGGAATCTGCTGAGTTGATGATCTTCTGAGCCAGAGTACTAACGTGTGGGAGATTTGCTAAATGGGGGTAATTATGAGCTTGGGATCTTCTGAGCAGGGGTACTAACATACATAGTTACATAGTTACATAGTAGGTGAGGTTGAAAAAAGACACACGTCCATCAAGTCCAACCTATGTGTGTGATTATGTGTCAGTATTACCTTACATATCCCTGTATGTTGCGGTCATTCAGGTGATTATCTAATAGTTTCTTGAAGCTATCAATGCTCCCCGCTGAGACCACCGCCTGTGGAAGGGAATTCCACATCCTTACCGCTCTTACAGTAAAGAACCCTCTACGTAGTTTAAGGTTAAACCTCTTTTCTTCTAATTGTAATGAGTGACCCCGAGTCTTATTAAACTCTCTTCTGCGAAAAAGTTTTATCCCTATTGTGGGGTCACCAGTACAGTATTTGTAAATTGAAATCATATCCCCTCTCAAGCGTCTCTTCTCCAGAGAGAATAAGTTCAACGCTCGCAACCTTTCCTCATAACTAAGATCCTCCAGACCCTTTATTAGCTTTGTTGCCCTTCTTTGTACTCGCTCCATTTCCAGTACATCCTTCCTGAGGACTGGTGCCCAGAACTGGACAGCATACTCCAGGTGCGGCCGGACCAGAGTCTTGTAGAGCGGGAGAATTATCGTTTTATCTCTGGAGTTGATCCCCCTTTTAATACATGCCAATATTCTGTTTGCCTTATTAGCAGCAGCTTGGCATTGCATGCCATTGCTGAGCCTATCATCTACTAGGACCCCCAGGTCCTTTTCCATCCTAGATTCCCCCAGAGGTTCTCCCCCCAGTGTATAGATTGCATTCATATTTTTGCCACCCAAATGCATTATTTTACATTTTTCTACATTGAACCTCATTTGCCATGTAGTCGCCCTCCCCATTTATTTGTTCAGGTCTTTTTGCAAGGTTTCCACATCCTGCCGAGAAGTTATTGCCCTACTTAGCTTAGTATCGTCTGCAAATACAGAGATTAAAGTAATGGTGAATACTTAGATGTGTAAGAGAGTAGGATACTCAGTAACAACCTGTAGGTTAGTTAAGAAACGATCGTGCATACAGAACCATATTCCAAAAAAACAATACAGAAAAATCGTGATGCAAGATGTCTTAATATACTAGGTATGCAGCTCCACAAAAATAATGTTCATTAAAGTAAAAGCCAGGAGAAAGGACGTCCCAATCCCTAAAAAGGTTAAACATATATAGATACTCAAAGTCTATTAATGGGTAGAAGGGGTACTCCTAATTTAGTCCCACAACCATCTGGGTGTAAGCCGTCTTCCTATAAGGTGATTACAGGCTGTTAAGGAAGGGTCCTTAGGTATAAGCAGATTCTTGACTCATGTGGGTGGTCTCAACAGAGAGAAAGAAAAGCAAAAGGATGCCCTTACCAGATAAGGTGGACTCACAGGCCGTTGGCGGTGAGTCAAACGAGCTTACACCGTCAAGCGGTATGGAGTGAAGATCTGTAGGAAGACTTGTGTGGAATCTTGTCAGAAGTCCTCAGATGGTGTACCAAATTAGGATCCGGGGCTCCCAGGATTCGGTTTCAGTCGCCGAATGACCGTTTCCTCAAAAGCCTGTCATATGAACCAATAGGCAAAGAAAAGAAAAAACTTCCACATAGTGTAAATCCTTATTTTTGTAAAAAGCGTTAGAGCACTTTATTAAGGAGTACACTCCAAAAAATTTTTACAAGCAAGGGCAGTAAAAACTCGGCTCAAGGTAAAATTGATATAAAAAAAAGCATAAAAAACGGTATAAAAACAGCGCAGTGGGTAGTGGTGGGGTGTAGTCCCTATGACTTCTGACAAGATTCCACACAAGTCTTTCTACAGATCTTCACTCCATACCGCTTGACGGTGTAAGCTCGTTTGACTCACCGCCAACGGCCTGTGAGTCCACCTTATCTGGTAAGGGCATCCTTTTGCTTTTCTTTCTCTCTGTTGTGACCACCCACATGAGTCAAGAATCTGCTTATACCTAAGGACCCTTCCTAAACAGCCTGTAATCACCTTATAGGAAGACGGCTTACGCCCAGATGGTTGTGGGACTAAATTAGGAGTACCCCTTCTACCCATTAATAGACTTTGAGTATCTATATATGTTTACCCTTTTTAGGGATTGGGACGTCCTTTCTCCTGGCTTTTACTTTAATGAACATTATTTTTGTGGAGCTGCATACCTAGTATATTAAGACATCTTGCATCACGATTTTTCTGCATTGTTTTTTTGGAATATGGTTCTGTATGCACGATCGTTTCTTAACTAACCTACAGGTTGTTACTGAGTATCCTACTCCCTTACACATCTAAGTATTCACCATTACTTTATACTTTATATTTCTTTGTGATGTTTTATAAAACAATTATCTTTCACTTTATAAGTTCACACTTTAGCTTTATTACTCCTCTATAGAGATCACTACTACTTGATTAGTAACATGTGTCTCACTACCCATTAGCGCCACATTTTTCATTACTATTCTTACACTTGCAACGATCAAATTGCTGTGTCGGCTGCTTCATTTGTTCTTAGGAGCTGGCGCAATTGTACACCTTTCAAATACAGAGATTGAACTGTTTATCTCATCCTCCAGATCGTTTATAAACAAATTAAATAGGATTGGTCCCAGCACAGAACCCTGGGGAACCCCACTACCCACCCCTGACCATTCTGAGTACTCCCCATTTATCACCACCCTCTGAACACGCCCTTGTAGCCAGTTTTCAATCCAGGTACTCACCCTATGGTCCATGCCAACGGACCCTATTTTGTACAGTAAACGTTTATGGGGAACTGTGTCAAATGCTTTTGCAAAATCCAGATACACCACGTCTACGGGCCTTCCTTTATCTAGATGGCAACTCACCTCCTCATAGAAGGTTAATAGATTGGTTTGGCAAGAACGATTCTTCATGAATCCATGCTGATTACTGCTAATGATATCGTTCTTATTACTAAAATCTTGTATATAGTCCCTTATCATCCCCTCCAAGATTTTAAATACTATTGATGTTAGGCTAACTGGTCTGTAATTCCCAGGGATGTTTTTTGGGCCCTTTTTAAATATTGGTGCTACATTGGCTTTTCTCCAATCAGCTGGTACCATTCCAGTCAATAGACCGTCTGTAAAAATTAGGAACAACGGTCTGGCAATCACCTGACTGAGTTCCCTAAGTACCCTCGGATGCAAGCCATCTGGTCCCGGTGATTTATTAATGTTAAGTTTCTCAAGTCTAATTTTAATTCCGTCCTCTGTTAACCATGGAGGTGCTTCCTGTGTTGTGTCATGAGGATAAACACTGCAGTTTTGGTTACTGAAGCCCCCCGATTCACTCGTGAAGACTGAGGAGAATAAATTCAATACCTTTGCCATCTCCCCATCCTTTGTAACCAGATGTCCTTCCTCGTTCTTTATGGGGCCAATATGGTCTGTCCTCCCTTTTTTACTGTTTACATACTTAAAGAATTTCTTGGGATTTTTTTTGCTCTCCTCCGCTATGTGTCTTTCATGTTCTATCTTAGCCGTCCTAATTGCACCCTTACATTTCTTATTGCATTCTTTATAAAGTCTGAATGCTGAGGATGATCCCTCAACCTTGTATTTTTTTTTTTTTTGTAGGTGATCTATTGAATGGGGATACTTTTGAGCTGGGAATCTACTGAATGGGGGCACAAATGAGTTGGGGATCTGCTGATGGGCACCAATGAGTGGGGGATTTGCTGTGCAGGGGCACGCACTAATGAACTGGGGATTTGCTGAGCGGAGGTACTAATGAGTGGAGATCTGCTAAATTGAGGTACTAATGAGAGAGGGTTCTACTGAATAGGGGTACTAATGAGCTGGGGGATCTGCCAAACCAAACGGAGGTAGTAATGAGTGGGGTTCTGCTGCATGAAAAACTAATGGGGGGGGGTTCTGCTGAACAGGGGCACTAATGAGCTGGGGATCTGTTAAGTGGGGGTACCACTTGCTGGGGGTGCTACTGAGCCCCTTTAAAACAAATACAAAATTAGCACAAAAAAAGGCAATTGCCAATCTTAATTATTGCTTCAAAAATGTATCACAAAAGCATCAAAAACACCTAAAAAAATGCATGTTAAAGCAGTAGGCACTTTAATGTGTGTTACTAATCAATGAAAGTGTAAACTAGCCCTAACTTCTACAACTGCAAGAGAGCATGTTCTGTTGAAAAACAAAGGTCTTACTGGCAGGATCACCAGGTGAAAATAGCAGAGAGAAAGCCTAAAAAGAAAACAAATGCAGCCATGACATCTAACAACTGGTAAACAAACTTGCACATACCATATATGACTGTAAATATTTCAATATTTTTATATAGATTTATTTTGCAGTTTCCAAATGCACTTACCGTACATAAGTGTTTGTTGTAACTCTAAGATTTTTTAAATAATTTTCTTGTCTTAAAAACAGTTCAATGATGAAAAAAGACTCATGGTCTTTCATCAGAACTTACAAGACATCATTGAAGATCAACTAAGCCTTGCATCCATCCATTATATGAGGTCACACTATCAGGAGGCTATAGATATATACAAGAGGATATTGCTAGAGAACAGGTATGCATTAAAAGTGCCATTTTATTTTATGGATAGCTAAATATCCAGGCTTGTTTCTTGAATGTGTAATATGTAAAAAAGAAGGAACTACACTTTCCACTCATTCAACACCATTTTTTGCAATTACAGTTCTATTTCACCAGAACGTCCTTAGCTGCGATCAGATTCAGTGAATTTTTAAACAAGCTTGATGATACTTTATATTGTAAAAGGGCACTTCTCATCTTTTGATCAAATAAAGAGTTCCCTGTAATATGTAATAGTGATTTTTAAGCTTAGCTTTGCTGCAGAAACTTCAGCAGCAGCTCATGTCTGTCCATATGCTATTTAAGTTATTAAAACGGTTGTAAACGCAATTTTTTTAAATGAAATGACAAACATGTTATACCTATTTGTACAACATCTATATGCTAAAGATAGTTTACACCTAAATGGAAGGGAGTCTGCTGTGGTGAGGAAGAGGTTTGTGGGAAGGCTGGAAGAGTATTTAAACTAAGATTGAGGGGGGAGGGTGAATTATATTATAATGGGTCAGACAGGGGTCCATCCCTAATGGTGGGGGGAATGGGGGAGGGCTATTGCAGGTTATAAAAAGCTTCCCATGTTACAAACAGCCATTGGAAATGGTACTATTTGTACTGCAAAAAAAATATGCAAAATACATGTGCAAAATGTTGAGTATAAAAGTATCTAAGGGCTTGGACTTTATAGGCACGATACCAAAGTTAAAAACTGAAATTTATTCGATATACAAAATTTTGTTTAAAAACAAGAAGAGAAAAATGGGAACAAGTACAGTAATCAGTTCATAAAAATACAGTAACAGTTATACACTCCATACATAGCTCCATGTAATATAGACAGATCATATAAGAATAGGATACCAATCATTCCACCATAAGATTACTTTGTTGTCAAAAAGGAACTATGTAGTTGGTAGAAATGGGTGTCTAGAGCTCGCTCAACATGTTACACGCCATAGCGCTTCTTCAGGAGCATGAAACAGATTTACTGAAATATATAAAACAACAAATAAATATCTCAAAATGGTTAACTAGCTAAAATATTAGTACCCAGCATGTAACAAAATAAATGCATATTGCGAATGTAGAGATACTGAAACGGAAACCCAAAATGCAGTGCTAATCAGGCAGGGCCTAGGCAGTATTCACACAGTAAGGGGACGTATGTAACAACATAGATACAAGATACACGGTATCCATTGTTATTGGTCCAATAAGTAGATCAATGTGACTGTGAGCAGAATAATGTTTTTTTCATTTTGAAATTAAGAAGGAATGATAAAAAGAGGGGAGGGAGAAGGGGAAAGCGGGGAGGGGAAGGAAAGAGAGAGAGGAGCGGGGGGGCGGGGGGGAGAAGGAAGGGAAAGAAAGAAAAAGGGGATGGGAAAAATAAATAGGACAGAGACAGGTAGCCACGACAATGAGTTAACCACTTGACCACTGGGTACTTAAACACCCTTCCTAACCAGATCAATTTTCAGCTTTCAGTGCTCTAACATTTTGAATGACAATTACTCAGTCAGGCAACATGCTACCCAAATGAATGTTTTGTCTTTTTTTCACACAAATAGAGCTTTCTTTTGGTGGTATTTGATCACCACTGGGTTTTTTATTTTTTGCGCTATAAGTGAAAAAAGACCAAAACATTTAAAAAAAAAAAAAAAATTTCTTTGTTTCGGTTATAAAATTTAGCAAATTAGTCATTTTTCTTCATAAATTTTGGCCAAAATATATACTGCCACATATCTTTGCTAAAAATAACCCAAATCGGTGTATATTATTTGGTCTGTGTGAACGTTAGTCTACAAGCTATGGTGCCAATCACTAAAAATTGATCTCACCTGATCACACCTGATGTACTAACGGTCTCATTTCTTGAGAAACTAACAAGCCAGGAAAGTACAAATACCCCCCAAATGATCCCTTTTTGGAAAGTAGACATTCCAGGGTATTTGGTAAAAGGCATTGTGAGTTTTTTGAAGTTGTAATTTTTTCCCACAATTTTTTGTAACATGAAGATTTTTTTTTCTTTTTCTTTTTTTCTCACAGAATTGTCATATTAACAGGTTATTTCTCTCACACAGCATATGCATACCACAAATTCTATCCCAAAACACATTCTACTACTCCTGAGTATGGCGATACCACAAGTTTGAGACTTTTACACAGCATACAGAGGCCCAACATGCAGGGAGCAACGTCAGGCGTTCAAGGGACATAAATTACACATTGCATTTTTTGACTACCCCTTACACTTTTGAAGGCCCTGGAGCACAAGGACAATAGAAACTTCCACAAAATGACCCCATTTTGGAAAGTAAACACCACAACGTATATTCTATAAGGCATAATGAGTCTTTTGAACATGTCATTTTTTTCCACAAGTTTTTGGAAAACGTGGAAAGAAAATGAAAACGCATTTTTTTTTTTTTTTTTTACAGAAAGTTGTCTATTTATAACATATTTCTAACACATAGCAAAAATGACACCCCAAAATATATTCTGCTACTCCTCCTGAGTATGGCGATACCACATGTGGGAGACTTTTCCACAGCCTGGCCACATACAGAGGCCCAACATACAGGGAGCACCTTCGGGGACATAAATTTCAAATCTAATTTGACTACCTATTACACCTTTGTGAGACACTGGTGGGCACTGTAGTGGCAAGGATGTGGCATGAATGAGAACTGATGTGGCACGGATGAGCACGGAGAAGCACTGATGTGGCATGGATGAGCACAGATGAGGCATGGATGAGCCAGGGATGGAGCCTGGATGAGCACTGATGAAGCATGGATGAGCACGGATGGATGGAGCACAGATGAGCCACGGATGAATGGAGCACAGATGAGCCAGGGATTGAGCATGAATGAGCACGGATGAGCCAGGGATGGATGGATGGAGAATGAATGAGCACAGATGGATGAGCCAGGGATGGATGGAGCCTGGATGTGGATGGATGGAGCACGAATGCGCCAGGGATGAATGGAGCATGGATGAGCCAGGGATGGATGGATGGAGCACGGATGAGCCAGGGATGGATGAAGTATAGATAAGCACATATGGAGCATAGATGGGCACATATGAGGCATGTATGAGCACATATGGAGCATGAATGAGCCAGGGATGGATGAATGGATGGAGCAAGGATGGGCACAGATCAGCACTGTGGGCACTCCAGAGACAGCCCACAGCGCTGCTGCACCCGGCTCCCCCCTCTCCTCGCACACTACCGATCGGTGAGAGGGGAGGAGCTACACTGGACAAGCTCTGATTTGTTGACAAGTGATCGCTCCATCATTGGATGGAGCGTTCGCGTAGAAAAGGGCCGCTGGGGCGTGGCTTAGCAATGGCCGAGTGAGGTCGCATCTGAAGAGAGCTCCTAACCACCCCGCTATATCCCGCTAAACCGACGGTGATCCGCGTATGTCAGAGCGGCATGATAACTCCTGGACGCTACCGGACAAGATCGTCAGCTGGAGGTAACCGTCCCTCAGTCCCGAGCAGCGGCATCCAGCGATACTTCCGAGGCTCACGGGGAGTGTCGCCGGGCGCCATTATAGCAACCCCACGTGTCAGCAGCCTAACGGCGGATAGTGCCCTGGACTCACTGAGACCTACTGCATCGTCAGATGATATAGACACAACCTCAGAGTCCTCTATTACCGGCCCCGTAACCATGACTGACACCTCCCCTAAATCAAGGGACATGCCGGATGATATCCGAGCTATCCTGCAATCCTTACCGACCAAAGCAGATATTGAAGGCCTCATCCTCCGTATTGAGGAGGCGCACAGTAGGGACATCCAGGAGGTGAGATCAGACCTGCATGCCCTCACAGACAGGGTTGACTCAGGGGAAGCTACGATCTCGTCTTTAACGAACAGAATTGAAGCACTGGAGCGATCTCAGGAATCACAAGATGCCACGGCTATCGACCTACAGCTTCATTTAGAAGACCTTGAAGACCGTAGCCGACGCAACAACCTACGGCTACGAGGTATCCCGGAGGCTACCGGCGCAGAGGACCTGGCTGCTACTGTCTCAGCCATTTTTCAGATCATACTGGGCCCTACCCCACCGTCCGTGGAAATGGACCGGGTACATAGAACTCTGGGACCTAAATCGACCGATCCCGCCAGACCAAGAGATGTGCTGTGCAGGATACATCATTATAATCAAAAAGAGCTTATCCTGCGCAGAGCATGGGAGCAAGGGACCGTTGAATTTGATGGTGCCACAATTAAGGTTCTTCCGGATCTTTCCAGGGCCACGTTGCAAAGAAGGGCCATGTTAAGACCCCTTCTGGACTTGTCTAGGAGGCAGGACTGCACTTACCGGTGGGGATACCCCCTGGCGGTCAGTTTTCGCAAAGTGAATGCAACCTTCACGCTGCGTACACCCGCGGAACTACCAGCCTTCTTTGCCTTCCTGGAAGCAGAGCCCATACCTGTTCAGAACTGGCTGACCATCCTACCCCGTACCTCAAACCGCCCAGGATACTCTACGCAACGACATTCTCAACCTCCTCGCCGACAACGGAACAGAAGAAGAGCACGCTCTCCCTCTGCTGAAGATACACGGGAGGCATGAGCTGTGTCCCGGTGAGCTACTCCATTTTGTTCTCCACACACATCTAGTTATGTTAGTTCTGAATGTTGGATTCTGTTGCCCCCTACTTTAATCGGTCCTGAGGCATTCCCCCTTCCCCTTACCGCACCAGGGAGGTCTACGACCTAACTCAGAAGCAACCACTCCACACTTCCTTACTCTGCCTTACCGCAGTGCATGTGATCAACCTGGCACCAAGCAGCGGTACTTAACGAGTGAACAGTGACCACGGGGCCGGGGATTTGGAGACAAGTGAAACCCATCCTGAAAACCGGAGGTATGCATGCTCAGATATGTTGACTACTTTACTACTACAAGTGAAGCACCTTACTAACTACCATTGAGGAAGGTTGCCGAGACGTGAGATTGGGGAGAATACTTCTGTGCTCTCTAGAGGGAATTCCAGATCCTGGAGAGGATATGAACTCAGGCTTCTCCTACGGGGATGACCTCTCGGACTTTGCTGAGCGGGTCCTCCTTGCCTCACCACCATGAATGTTAAGTTCATCCTGTACTACTATATCGGGTGGGAACCGTAGACCCTATAGAGCGACAGTAAATAAATGTTTATGTATGTGTCTCCAGCCCTGGGTATGTGTCGGGGTGGGCTGTCTCCCCCTTCTTTCTGGGACGTTCGTCTTGGGGGGGGGGGGGGAGACATCCCTGCTCTGTTGGCATGGGACTCAGTGGGAGGCATGCATTTCAGGAGGATGGGTTAAATATTGAAAGGGGATGGATCGGGAATAGGCTTGATACCGCACACATTTTAGGTAGTTAGATTGGTGACCTGACGACACTCACTGGTATCACCCTGGTATCCCCCACAATTGTATGGGGGTTGTCATCCCTGCTGCAGCCTGGTGGTGCCGGTGGTGGGCAACTGGAAATAACCAGAAGTTACCTACTCGCACCTAACACACATAGGGGATGGGCAGAATCCATTTCTTGGTTGTTGTTATTATTTTCCTTCTGTGTTTTAACTGTTCCTTAATTAAGATGTGCGGGAACATAGGTTAATGGTTCCCTCTCAGAACGGGTAAATGTTAGATACACGTTATTATGCCATAGCATAGCTTAAACATGTTTTAAATCTCCTTCCTTGATTTATTGGTACGTTTCTCTGTATTCACCGTCAACACATTTTTTTCTTTCTTTATATGATATATTATGATGCGGGTCAGGGGAAAGGTTAGTGAGCGTCTCACTGGTCGTTGCTTTCTACAACCCCACCTAGGTCTGCGCTCGATAACCAGAATCTCTCTGGTGAGCGTCTTAGCTCTTTAAACTTAGTATTACAATACCTTTATTGGGTTCTTGTACGCATATTTCTATCTGCTGCTTTTTTCTCTTCTTTCTCTACTGCAAGCAATCTTCCCCCCTCCTACTCTCACTACCTACTAGTCTCTCACCTCACCACTCCCCCTTATTCTCCCTCCCTTCCTCCCGCCCCCCTTTTTCCCCCTTTCCCCCCTTTTTAAGAAGGTCGCAGGTCATGGAGGCGGTACGCGTGCTCTCGCTTAATGCGAGAGGACTGAATGTCCCGGAAAAAAGGCGTATGTTATTTCAAGATTTACGACGACTAAAGTCTGATCTGGCGTTCATTCAGGAGACGCATTTTAAGGAATGTAGTTTCCCCTTATTGCAAAACAAATTCTTTCCGAAAGTATATCACTCTACTAATCGGAATGGCAAATCTCGAGGGGTTTCCATTCTTATCTCCCGCTCCGTCCCCTGGATTCTAGAGGACATGAGAGCTGACCCAGAGGGACGCTATCTGTTCCTTAGAGGAACAATCGGAGGAATGGAAGTGACTCTTGCCAATGTTTATGTTCCGAACAGTGGACAAGATCAGTTTATTTCCAAAGTAACTGACACCCTGCTAGAATTTGCCAAAGGCCAGACAATACTGGGAGGTGATTTCAATGTTCCACTGATCCCGTCAGAAGATACATCGGTGGGGCATTCCTCCATTACTCCCTGTGTTAGGAAACGTATTGCACGTACCCTACATAAAGCTCAACTAATTGATGCCTGGAGACTCACTCATCCCACTGAAAGGGACTACACCTTTTATTCAACAGCACACAAACAATACTCAAGAATCGACTACTTCTTAATCCCCCACTCTCAACTACATTCCATTAGAGAGACCTCCATTGGCTCTATTACATGGTCTGACCATGCCCCTGTTCTATTGACCTATGCCCTGACTGACCTTTTTACCTCCAAAACAAGAACTTGGAGATTAAATGAAAGCCTACTACAGGATAAGGAGGTACTTCGGGATGTAGTTAGGGAGCTGGACTTTTACTTCCAAACAAACGATACCTCTGATAGCAACCCCGGCATCGTCTGGGAAGCCCATAAGGCTGTAATCCGAGGTGTCCTCATCAAGCATGGTTCACGCATTAAAAAAACAACGCTCGAAGGAGTTGGCTTCGCTCCTGACACAACTGAACCACGCTGAAGCCCGACACAAACATGCCCAAAGTCAAACCCTGGAGGCCGAAATTTTGACACTTCGTCACAAAATTACCGACCTTATGC
Source organism: Lithobates clamitans (assembly GCA_037952925.1). NCBI lineage: Eukaryota > Metazoa > Chordata > Amphibia > Anura > Ranidae > Lithobates > Lithobates clamitans. Next base: position 995,033 of record JBBGZY010000884.1, read on the forward strand.
AATTTAGAGCTAAAGCCGCGATTCAGATTTGTCGTCGGATCTCATATGAGTCAGGTAACAAGTGTGGCAAACTTCTGGCTAGGTCACTAAAAGAGCAAGTCTTAGCTAATTATATACCACATATCAAGACCTCTAAAGGCCAGAAGACCTCACTCCCCCGCAACATAGTCGGGGAATTTAAGGAGTTTTATACGTCTCTCTACAACCTGCAAGTTCCAGCTCCCCAGCTCTCTCGAATTGAAGAATACCTCACTAACTCAGGCATGCCCAAACTCTCAGATGAAATAAGAGATCTACTTGACGAACCAATCTCCACAGAAGAAATACAATTAGCAGTTAAGGCGTCTAAGTTAGGGAAAGCCCCAGGACCGGACGGACTTACCGCACAATATTTCAAAACTTTACTCCCTTCCCTTGTACAATTCATGCACAAATTCTTCAACTATATAGGCCCTGATATAAACTTCCCCCATGATTCTCTGTCGGCACACATCACAGTGATCCCTAAGGAAGGGAAAGATTCATCCCTGTGCGGGAGTTACAGACCAATTTCCCTCCTGAATACTGATTTGAAAATTTTTACCAAAATACTTTCCACTAGGATCCAATCCCACCTCCCCTCCTTAATTCACCTAGACCAAGTTGGTTTTGTCCCAACCAGGGAGGCTAGGGACAATACCACTAAAGTACTGAATCTCCTACATGTGGTCAATAAGGAAAAAATTCCCTGCATTCTTCTAAGCACGGACGCGGAGAAGGCCTTCGACAGGGTGAATTGGCAGTTTATGATAGCTATTTTGAAACACATAGGCCTGGGAAGTAACATGTTAGGATGGATCAAAGCGTTATATGGGGCCCCCTCAGCGCGTGTCCGAGCCAATGGGATACTGTCAGATTCCTTTGAAATCAAAAATGGAACGCGCCAGGGATGTCCCCTGTCCCCACTTCTCTTCGCCCTGTCGTTGGAACCTTTTCTGCGTACCGTGAGAGCCAATCCGGACATCTCTGGGGTGGATATGGGAAACTCACAACAGAAAATTGCTGCATATGCGGATGATATGTTGTTCTCCCTCACCAACCCTCTGATCTCTCTCCCAAACCTCCTCAGGGAATTCAAAACATATGGTGACCTTTCAAACCTGAAGATTAATTTCAATAAGTCTGAAGCTATGAGCATAGGAATTCCCACACAACACCTCACAGTCCTCCAATCCAACTTCAAATTCAGATGGACCTCCTCTGCTTTGAAATACCTAGGTACATATATTCCTACAAAATTTTCGCAACTCTTCCCTCTGAACTTCCCCCCTTTGCTGACCAAAGTTAGAGCTCTCCTTACCAAATGGCAAACGGGTCTTCATTCATGGTTCGGGAGGTGCAATATTATCAAGATGTGCATCCTACCTAAATTCCTCTATCTTCTTCAAGCACTCCCGATCCAGATTCCCTCTAGCTATTTCGACCAAGTCGGAGCGGTGTTCTTCGACTTCATTTGGGCCCATAAAAGACCTAGACTGAATAGACGACAGATTATGTTACCTAAGCAATATGGGGGTTTGGCAGTCCCAGACCTCCGTAAGTATTACCAAGCAATCCACCTAACAAGACTAGTCGACTGGAACCGACATCAATCCACGAAATTATGGACCATTTTAGAGCAGACTCAATGTGAGATACCACTAAACAGGGCTCCTTGGTGTCATAATTCTCTACCAAGAGACGTAAAAAACCACCCATTAATAGGTACTACCACACAAATATGCTCTGCTCTCTTTGCGCGTATGGACCTGGTGTCATTAAGATCTCCTCTTCATCCGGTACTGGGAAACCCAGAGTTTGCCCCAGGTTGTTCAGACCCTGTCTTCCGGGCAATGAGAGCAGCAGGCCGATTCCAAGCCTCCCACTTTATGTTTAATGGTAGATGGCCGACACGGTCAGAGCTCATGGATTTAGACGGTCCCTTCCATTTAGACTTTTGGAGAGCACAGCAGCTTAGCCATTTTCTTAAATCATTACCTCTCCCAGGTGGCCCTGATCAGAATCTAACCATCCTAGAGACATACTGCACAGAAGAGGGTGCTGTGTCCCATATGCTTTCAGCCATCTATAAGTTGCTGATTGCCCCATTAGACGGTCATCGTCTACGCTGCCTGGATAAATGGGAAAGACCTACATTGCACTTTCTCAACACGACAAAAACAAAATATCCTTCAATTTACTTTTAAATCTTCAATCTGCTCGAAAACGCAAGAGACTAACTATAAAATAATTACTAGGTGGTACAACACTCCGGCAAAGCTGCAAAAGATTTTCCCCGGGGTCACAAACCATTGCTGGAGATGTCAGAGAGAATGCGGAACGATTCTCCACATCTTCTGGTCCTGTCCTCTGTTGGAGGGGTTTTGGAAAACCATCCAGCAGACGATGCAGAAGTTCACTGAATACCCAATTCAGGCAGACCCAGCTCTATTTCTATTACACGCGTCCGACAAATCCCAGAAAGCATACAAACGATCACTAATACCTCATTTACTTGACGCAGCGAAAGCCTGCATCCCCTTGTACTGGAAATCCACTCAACCCCCTCCTATTAGTTTATGGGTTAAGAAGGTAGAAGAAATCAAAACAATGGAGGACCTAATCCTCTCAGCCCGCCACCAGAATGAACGCTTTACCAAGAAATGGTCCATTTGGAATGTTTTCTTCTTTTCAGACGAAGGTCAGGCACTTCTGGGGAGAGATACGATGGACTGATTAATATAGTACTACCTTGCTATACAAGTATATTATCCTAATGAGGTTGATTGGCTTCGCCACCCTGTCCTACAACTCGCGAGGGGGCGCGCGTGCTGCCTCGGTGTACCACGGTGGTCCCATACCCTACCTTCCCGATGCCCTTATTCCCCCCTCCCTCTTGTCCCCCCTACACGCTGTCCCCTTTCCTTTCTCTCCCTTCTTTTCTCCACTTCCTTCTCTCTGTCTCTTACTAGGACTGTAGTGGTTGCAGGGGGTAATTGTTGATGCCCCGTGACCTATATAGTCCTATTCTTTTATTAAACTGGAAAATTGGGGGCAAGACTTGCGGAATATCCTGGCAATTCCAATGCAGCACAGAAGCGGGTTGCCTTCCTGTTCCAAATGAGGTCAGGACCAGGCACAGTCCTAATGTCAAGATAGTAATATTCTGTTTACTGTTGGTTTGAACATGACACGGGACTTCGCCCATACCAGTGTATGTTATCATGTACATATATGATCTCGAGATGTTATGTTTCGCTTGTTTTGTGCCCTTTCTTTAAATAAAGAATTTGAAAAAAAAAGAAAAGGGCCGCTGTCATTGGCCCTTTACCCCGTTCTGTGACGCCTCACGGATATTCCCGGGTGCATGCGATTCTGTGAGGACATCCATGGACGCCCTCCCAGAATAAGCTGACCTTTTGGCTATGGCCTGGTCGGCATGTGGTTAAAGTGTTCACCAATGGCAGAAGTCTGACAAGCAAAATGGGTGAGTTGGAGGCTTTGGTGCATGAAGAGAACTAACTGATTTAATTGGTATTCCTGAATCTTGCCTTCATTCTTCACATAATTGGACTATTTAAATTCCTGGCTATGCTCTATTTCAGAAAGACTGGGTAAAACGGAAAGGTGGCGGCGTTTGTCTCTATGTAAGAACTGATCTCAAAGTGAGTGTGAAAGAGGGCCTAGTTGATGAAGAGTGTGATAAGACTGAAGCATTATGGGTGGAACTGCATATGGGTGTGTGCCCTACAAAGTTAAATATTAGAATTTGTTGTAGGCCACCCTGAGTTAATGAGGAGGTGGAGAATCAGCTCCTTGCACAAATAGAAAGGGCCGCAAGGGCTGGCACAGGATGATAATGGGAGACTTTAACTATCCTTAAGGGTACGTTCACACTGAGCATGCGTTTGAAATTGTGCAAGTTCAGCTGAACTCATCTGTGTGTGGGGTTCATGCTCAGATGTCTATTGAAATTGCCCTCGAAGTCGCCAAAAGTAGTGCAGGAACTACTTTTGGAAATCGGTGTGTCTGCGTCGCACCGATTGGGACAGTTCTGTTGCCGGCAATAGGTTGCGATTGGACATGTCAATTGCACTCATGTGAACGGGGCCTAAATTGACCGGAGTAATGGCACTGCTGGAAGAGTTGAAGGGCAAACATTTTCCAAGGCTGAGGGCTTCTCTCCAAGACTTTGACTGGGAAGGAATATTGGCATCGATGAACACAGAACAGAAATGGAAATTCTTTAAAATGACTGGATGCGAACTCACTGCAAAATATATTCCCATGGGCAGTATGTTTAAAAGGCTAAAAACATTTATTTATTTTATTCATTTCACGTACTTGTACAGCGTCTTCAATTTACGCAGCGTTTTTATATATTTATATTGTACATTCAAATCAGTCCCTACCCTCAAGGAACCTACAATCTAAATACAACATATGTGGCTCAAAGCCAACGTTAAAAAAGCTATACATAAGAAAAAAGCTTTTTAAAAATATAAAAATGAAGGAACACTGTCATTTAAATGTTACAATAACAGATTGCAAAAGAGTAGGACAAACCCCAAAAAATTCTTCAAATATATTAACTACTTTAGCACCGAAGGATTTGCCTCCTTAATGACCAGAGCATTTTTTAGAATTTGGCACTGCACTGCTTTATCTGGTAATGGGAAAACTGGAAATTTGCGTAATTTTTTCCTCACAAATAGAGCTTTCTTTTGGTGGTATTTGATTACCTCTGTGGTTTTTAGTGAGGAGTGAAATAAAAAATGTACACCCTTAGAAAGCCTGAAGGTAGTGCTTGGTTTTTTGGTTCCTGTGCGTGACTAGGCTCCCAAAAAGTCTCCCACATGTGGTACTCCGTACTCAGGAGAAGCAGCAGAATGCATTTTGGGGTGTAAATTCACATATACCCATGCCATGTGTGAGCAATATATCATTTAG